>CANTFL010000081.1:72500-104213 GCA_947650285.1 Hyaloperonospora brassicae
TGCTCTCTGATTTACCATGGGCACTCAACGGCGTGTCTGTCAACATCAACGGACTTAACTCACCGACACAACTTTTGTTTACTCAACTCTTCTCCAAATTTACTGTGATCGCGTCCCAAGAAACGAAGTTCAGCTCATGGGACACTGTCCAGCGTTCCAATTTTTTATTTACCTGGTGGACTCCAGGGCAACCACCTTTTGGACACACCATTTCAACTCTGACTTCACCGCGTTTCGTGGTCGTGACGGTGTCGGTCTTGTTTTTCGTGGTGATCACCCCTTCACATCTTTTCAGGACGTCACCGAGTGCTACGTGGGTAGTCACGCCTGTCTTACCGGTCGACATCTGATTGTGGCAGCTGTCCTGGACGGCATGCAACTGTTCTTTCACTTGGTCTATGCGCCGGTTGACGGTGAAGCACGCAGGGTCTTTTTCGCCAGTCTTCCTCATACTTTCCTGATGGGCGTCACCATCTCGCCTTGGGTGACTATAACCTGCCCATCGACCCTACACTGGATGAACTCATCCCTACTCGCACTTCGGCAGGCCGTGGCGAACTATTGAATTGGCAGCTACGCCTTGGCGTGGTTGACGCTTGGTGTGCCACCCATCCTCTGCTTCGGGAATTAACAGGGCCTGGTCGTCGTAATCGTATCGACAACGGTTTCGCATCGACAACGCTTCCTGCAGATTTTCTTGTCGACACTTTTCCATGTCTTCGACTATAAATGGCACCATGCCGACCACCTACCAGTCGCTTTAAAGCTACAGTCTCCTCTTCATTCCGAGCGTTCAAGGCTGCCTTGGAAGTGCCCCAGGTGGCTTCTTAAGCACCCAGTCGTCAAGTCAGTATTAGGCTGCACTCTGGCTGCCATGTGCGATCGCATACGTATTGGACTCGACGTCAACCCAGGGGCGGAGCAGAATGAGCACAAACGCGCCGACGCCATATTTTTACGCCAAATGTTTCACGAACTAAAGAATGCAGACTTCGCCGAGGAACGGGTCCTTACCCAGGCTTACCATCTTGCGACCTCTGCTCATGCTGCTGAAAGCAACGCCGAGTCTTATGCTGCCTTACTACAGGCTTCCGAGGCGCTCAAGGTCCATCGTGAGTCTATCACTGCTCGCAGTGAGGCGACTAAATTCAACAGGGACATCAGTGAGGGTGAAACTGGGTCGTCCTATTTTTTAGATCCCCCTCTATTGTCGACTCTACGGTCTCCATTCTAAGCGCATCGCGTCCTGATGGCTCGACAACCACGGATCCGGATGAAATGGCTGGCATCCACCGTGGTTATTGGGGTGCTCTTTATCGCAGCCCTTCTCGAGACATTGTGTCTACTCTACCTCTGTCACCATTTCAACCGTTGGAGCTTCTTCGGCTGATCCGGTACACAACCTCCTCGATCCCTGCAGCTTCCCTGCTTCATCTTGATGCACCAATGACGGCAAACTATTTCTACTGGGCTATTCAATTATCATCTAAAGGTCGGTCCAGCGGCCTTGACGGTCTACCAGTCGAATACTATCAGCTCAACCCGCATTCTTGGGCACGTATTTTTGAACTCGTGTACGCGAACCAGTTTCATCTGGGGCGCATGACCAAATTTCAGAGGCGTGCCTCTATATCTCTGATCTACAAAAAAGGTGATCGTAGTGATCCTGGCAACTACCGTCCGATTACTCTCCTCAACCATGATGCCAAATTCGGTCCTAATATAGTGGCTCATCGGTTGCGCGACGTGCTACCTCAGGTACTTCACGAGGACCAAACTGGATTTGTCTCGGGTCGTTCGATCCGTCACTCTCTTCTACGGTTCCAGGACCTTCAACAATTTTGTACATCTACTGGAATGACGCGTGCGGGCGCGATCCTTCTTGATTTCACCTAGGCCTTTGACAGCGTTCTCTGGCCGGCTCTGGGATTAGTGCTCGGCCATCTCGGCTTTGGCCCTAATTTTCAAAAACATGTGAAGACTTTCTACTCTGGGACTCTGGTTACAGTTCTCGTTAATGGTCGGGCTAGTCGCTTCTTCGAGCTTGGTTGCGGGGTTCGTCAAGGAGATCCTCTCTCTCCGGCTCTGTTTGTTCTATTCATTGAACCTATGCTCAACTATCTTCGGGCTACTACTGGAGGGCTCGGGATTTGCGTTCCTACCGACCCTATCCCCCACCACCTACTTGCTTTCGCCGACGATTGTACTGGCTTACTTACGGAACTGGCAGATGCGGCCCATTTCGTCGCGGCTGTTCGCTCCTACGCCAATGCTGCTGGACTTAAACTGAATGTGTCCAAGACTATGGTCCTGCCTTTCACTACCTGTGACCCTAATTTTCGGGTCTCTCTCCAACACCAAGGCTTCTCTGTGGTGGCTGATTATAAATCCACGGTTCTGCTGGGTATCGCCCAAAGTCCGTGCCTCCCGGCCTGCCATCGCTACGACCGGATAATTCCTCTTATGGTCAATCGCTGTCAACTATGGCGTTATCGAGCCCGAACGCTCCGTGGTCGCGCGGTCATACTTCGGACCATTGTGCTACCCTTGTAATGGTATACTGCGGCTGTGACCTCCGTACAAGCACTAGTCGCCTCTCAGGTCACTAGGTTGTGCAAAAGTTTTCTTTTTCGACGGGTTATCTCGACGGAATCAATTATTCGAGGACCGATGGCGAAAGAATGGCTGTACTGGCCTACCTCACTTAGTGGTCTAGGAGCTCCTAACATCGCTACGTTGTTACCACCCTTCAGCTCTGCTCTCTCCGGGACGCGATCCTCTCTGCTGAACATCCTTGTATGGTTTCCAAGTGGTGTTCTCCTGGTCTTACTCTTTTTCCCTCGGTTTTGAAGCAAGCAGGGTCCGGGTTCGACATATTATACTGTCCTGTTCCCCGCTCAATCGCCCCTCCACCATTGTGGGCGCCACTCGGCCGGTTCTGGTATACAACCTTACAGACCTGGCACCGGCTCTTGTCTTTCCAGCATCATATTACTCCTCTTGCAGCTTACGTCATAAAGACACCCCTCTGGCGTAACTTTCGCTACCGTGTGGGTTCTCTGGGACGCCTTTTTGAAGACTCATCCAAGCTGGCGTTATATTTTCGAGACCAGGGGTTTATCCTTCCACGTGACTTTCTACTTCGACACGGACGGCCTCCTGATCTACGTCTTTGTGTGTCACTCCTTGACGGTGTGAATTTATTCCACCAGAGACTCCGCTCCCTAGCGGCATCCCACTTCTTGGCGAAGCTCGAGTCATGGGGGCTGGTTTCGATGGGCTCACATCACGGTCCGGCTCTGCCGGGTCTGCTCAGTAGTGCTAACCACGGATGGTCCTTCCAAGGAGTGGCGTTTACGAAGCTATCGAACCGTCGACTCTATCGCATGCTCCATGACCTCCCTGCTATCGTCCGTTGGCCTCATACTGCCCATGGGCTGGAGATACCTCCTAATTGATCTGCTCTTTAAAAGCTTGAATTATCACTGGATCGTTATGTTCTCCCTGTTCTAGGTGATCTTGAGTTTCGCCTCTAACATAACGCGTTGGGGGCACGACGCAAGGACACCTACCACACTATGGATATTCATTGTGCCCATGGTTGTAGCAGCGTGGAAACCACAAAACATATCTTCTGGGACTGCCGTATTGCCACGGACGTGTGGTCTATTCTTCTCGCACCTTTCCTCCCACTGGTCAAGGGGCGGCTAGGATGGTCTCAGCTTCTCTACCTTCACGACCTACATTTTACGGACGAGGGTCTACGCCTTTATTCTCATCACAACCTGTTATTGGCTCTCAACGTGTTTCAGTGTGTGGAGTTCTACCCACTTTGGTTACATCGCAACTCCCGTATCTATGAAGCTACGCCACCGTGCTCTGCGGTGCCGCTCGGCAAATCGCTGGCTTATGCCAAATTGACCTTCCACCGATTGGGCTCGATTTCATTGTCGAACCCACGACTGGTGACTTTATATCGCGTTCTCCAACGGGGCGAATGAGGGCTGTTTCATTTCATCGCACCATGGACGATATTCCTCCTCTACTTTATAACCTTTCGATACTATCAGCATATGGTCACATTTCGTGGACTCGAATTTGTGATGTTTTATCCTGGCGGCTTGTTTGCCGGTTGGTATAGCTGGATTATCCCGTCCACACTACTACTCACCTCCTACATATTGAATTATCATATATACTGGAATCAAATAAAAAAAAATATAAAAACGAAAAAAGTTTACAAGAAACAGGTATTGTTCTTTCAATGAGTGATGGTATCGCGCGTTGTTATTGCCTGTTTTAGTTATACTTATTATTTTTATATTTATATTGTGATATCATGTTTTTGAATCTAAATTTTTAAATTCATGAAAATGCATATATTTTTTTGCAAATATGAAACTGTAGTAGCCGGTGCAATTACATTGTTATAAGCAAATAAAAATTTAAATACTTCATTTTATGATCCTTCTGGAGGAGGCGATCCCGTATAACAATAAGTATTCCTTATAAACAAAGAAAAAAATTGAAAAAAAGATAGATATTTTTTAATGCTTTTAATTGAGGATAAACAATTTAAATAATCAATTTCTTGGCTGGTATACGCGGTTCTGTGTTGTCCGCGTATGCAAGTTGATTTTTCTAGCGCCATCACGGTCCCCTGTCTCCGACCACCCCACGTCTTCAACGGCTATGGGTATGGCGGAAATACGTCGGAGCGGTCAGCATGTTGCTTTACGCCTCGACGATTTTCGCCGACATTTTAGTATAGGGTTTCCCTATATGAGGCTTTTGACCCTGGTGCGAGCCCTCAGCTCTAATTTTTTCGTTTGGATGGCGCAATTGCGGCGTCTACGACCTTTACCTACGTATACTACGGCTATGGGTATGGCGGCCTTTTGTCGAGGTGGTCTTCTTCTCGCTCCTTGCTCCGCTGTTGGCTACCGCCTACTGGCACCGAGTGTGAATTTGTTTTTCCGATTATCGATGTTAGCCTACATTCCTGTGGTATGCTTGGGGCGGAGCCGTCTGCCTCCATCCACCCCGCTACATCTGCTTTTCCTCTTCGCCACCGTTGTCTCCCGCTTCTTGCTTGATGCCCAGCAGCATCAGAGAGGCGCGGGTTTCGTCCTTATGGGCGGGGCACTGGCATTGGAACCACAACGGTTCCCCGGTGCACCCGGTATAGTTCGCGGTTAGCTCTTCGCCGGCCTTGATGGCCCTCTTCGACACGAGAGAGACGATGACCCTGCGACGGCTCCGCAATTCCGCTTACTCCGTGTTCGGATTACACGCGTGTGCTATGAACCGCGCCTTCGATTCTCCCTGCTCCGCACTTACATACACACGCCGTCCTCCTTCGTCCCTCTGCTTCAGCTGGATCGTGTACGCTGCCTTTGGTTGTGGGTTCAACACATACGTCCCCCAATACTGGCACACCACCGTCCCAGCGGCGATTGTGCGGGACGCGAACACGCCTATCCCTTGGCGCGTGACCCTCAAGTGCAGCCGGTACGTCCGAAACCGGTTCTGGCATCGGCTCGCCCCCGGGGAGCAATTTTTTTCTTCACATAGTTGGTACTCTGCAGCGTTCGCACAGTCCGGGATGTCGCAGAAGTCCTTACAGCCACACTTTGTCTGCCTTGCCCCTTCAATGTCAAAGGAAATCTGCTCCGGGTTCAACATCTTGTTCACCTATTGCACGTCCGTGGGCCATGGCACCTGCTGTCCCTGTGGCGCGTTCTCCATCAACCATTGCCGCGTCCCCGGCTCGGCCTCCTCTCCATCGTCGTCCTGGGTGAGGTCAATCTCCTCGCCTAGGTCTTCTTCGCCATCCCCAGCCGCGCAGTTCCATTCGATGCTGTCGTCTTCCTCTATTTCTCGTTCGTCTTCTTCATCCCCCACATGGCCGGCGTCTGCTAGTGCGGGGCGGATTCCGTTCACCTCCCCGATGATGCTGCAGCCACTCAGCTTCATCTTCTTCCGGTGGTGCTTCTTCTTCCTCGTCCGCCTTAACCCGAGGTAATCCCTCGCTCTCTTCGCCTTCTTGAGATGCTCCGATCGCTTCTGTAACCCGCTCGAGTTGGGGTACCCTTCCCGGTCCCTCTGCAGACGGCCGTAGTTTCGCCGCCATCTCCAGAGCAGGCACGACCGCGCATGCACGGCGGCGCCGAATTCTGCGTCGCTCGGGAAGTCTCCCCGCGCCGGCTTCGGCGGCTGTTTGTCAGCCGGCGGTGGCCACTTCTCAGGACAGTACTGCTCGTCCATCTCTTTCTTTTTTCTACTGGTTGGTGTTTTCGCCCTGCTGTGCTGCGGACTTTGGATAGCTGGTCGTCGTTTAACCGGCCGGGCCTCTCTCGTTCACTCATGGTAGCGTGTTCTCATTGGCTCCTTTCTACCCGTTTTTACTGCCCTTTCGGGATTTTTCAACTTTTTACCTAACCTAGCATAATGGAATTTTTTCACCAGACTTGCCCTCCAGTTCCCAATTTACCTCGTTGTGCACAAGTGTCCTACACACTGCACCCCGTTTATTCGTCGCTACCACCCCTCGCCGTACCGCCTTTCCGTCGGTCGTCACCTCGTCAGCTTTTCCGGTCCCGTCTTTCTGTGCGTCGTTGCGCCTATTCAGTTTCGTCTGACGATTCTGGCCTCGCTTCTACCTCGTCGTCACCTCGCCAACGTTTCTGCCTCTCCCGCCATGCCATCTGGACAGCCTTTGCGCCAACCGGCTCATTCGCCCTCCGCCATGGCTCTCTCTTCGTCCGATCGTCGCCCCGGCCGGTCCTCTCCCGTCCGTCCGGATCGTCGTGCTGGTCGTAACGCACTCTCTGCCATGCCAGCTGCTCGTCGCGTCGGACGCTACGTCCCCGCGAACTCGCTCTTTCAGGCGCTGGAAGAGGCTGCCATCAATCAGGCGCCCGCCTCTGAGTTTCGTGCCATCGCGATGCGTGACGTCCAGCGTGAGCGTGTCACCGTCTCGGAAAAGTTGAAGCTTTTTTATTCCCTGTGGGGCATTGGCGGCGTCTACGACCTTTACCTACGTATACTACGGCTATGGGTATGGCGGAAATACGTCGGAGCGGTCAGCATGTTGCTTTACGCCTCGACGATTTTCGCCGACATTTTAGTATCGGGTTTCCCTATATGAGGCTTTTGACCCTGGTGCGAGCCCTCAGCTCTAATTTTTTCGTTTGGATGGCGCGATTGCGGCGTCTAAGACCTTTACCTACGTATACTACGGCTATGGGTATGGCGGCCTTTTGTCGAGGTGGTCTGCTTCTCGCTCCTTGCTCCGCTGTTGGCTATCGCCTACTGGCACCGAGTGTGAATTTGTTTTTCCGATTATCGATGTTAGCCTACATTCCTGTGGTATGCTTGGGGCGGAGCCGTCTGCCTCCATCCACCCCGCTACATCTGCTTTTCCTCTTCGCCAGCGTTGTCTCCCGCTTCTTGCTTGATGCCAGCAGCATCAGAGCGGCGCGGTTTTCGTCCTTATGGGCGGGGCACTGGCATTGGAACCACAACGGTTCCCCGGTGCACCCGGTATAGTCCGCGGTTAGCTCTTCGCCGGCCTTGATGGCCCTCTTCAACACGAGAGAGACGATGGCCCTGCGACGGCTCCACACTTCCGCGTACTCCGTGTTCGGATTACACGCGTGTGCTATGAACCGCGCCTTCGATCCTCCCTGCTCCGCACTCACATACACACGCCGTCCTCCTGCGTCCCTCTGCTTCAGCTGGATCGTGTACGCTGCCTTTGGTTGTGGGTTCAACACATACGTCCCCCAATACTGGCACACCACCGTCCCAGCGGCGATTGTGCGGGACGCGAACACGCCTATCCCTTGGCGCGTGACCCTCAAGTGCAGCCGGCACGTCCGAAACCGGTTCTGTCATCGGCTCGCCCCCGGGGAGCAATAGTTTTCTTCACAGACTTGGTACTCTGCAGCGTTCGCACAGTCCGTGATGTCGCAGAAGTCCTTACAGACACACTTTGTCTGCCTTGCCCCTTCAATGTCAAAGGAAATCTGCTCCGGGTTCAACATCTTGTTCACCTGTTGCACGTCCGTGGGCCATGGCACCTGCCGTCCCTGTGGCGCGTTCTCCATCAACCATTGCCGCGTCCCCGGCTCGGCCTCCTCTCCATCGTCGTCCTGGGTGAGGTCAATCTCCTCGCCTAGGTCTTCTTCGCCATCCCCAGCCGCGCAGTTCCATTCGATGCTGTCGTCTTCCTCTATTTCTCGTTCGTCTTCTTCATCCCCCACATGGCCGGCGTCTGCTAGTGCGGGGCGGATTCCGTTCACCTCCCCGATGATGCTGCAGCCACTCAGCTTCATCTTCTTCCGGTGGTGCTTCTTCTTCCTCGTCCGCCTTAACCCGAGGTAATCCCTCGCTCTCTTCGCCTTCTTGAGATGCTCCGATCGCTTCTGTAACCCGCTCGAGTTGGGGTACCCTTCCCGGTCCCTCTGCAGACGGCCGTAGTTTCGCCGCCATCTCCAGAGCAGGCACGACCGCGCATGCACGGCGGCGCCTAATTCTGCGTCGCTCGGGAAGTCTCCCCGCGCCGGCTTCGGCGGCAGTTTGTCGGCCGGCGGTGGCCACTTCTCAGGACAGTACTGCTCGTCCATCTCTTTCTTTTTTCTACTGGTTGGTGTTTTCGCCCTGCTGTGCTGCGGACTTTGGATAGATGGTCGTCGTTTAACCGGCCGGGCCTCTCTCGTTCACTCATGGTAGCGTGTTCTCATTGGCTCCTTTCTACCCGTTTTTACTGCCCTTTCGGGATTTTTCAACTTTTTACCTAACCTAGCATAATGGAATTTTTTCACCAGACTTGCCCTCCAGTTCCCAATTTACCTCGTTGTGCACAAGTGTCCTACACACTGCACCCCGTTTATTCGTCGCTACCACCCCTCGCCGTACCGCCTTTCCGTCGGTCGTCACCTCGTCAGCTTTTCCGGTCCCGTCTTTCTGTGCGTCGTTGCGCCTATTCAGTTTCGTCTGACGATTCTGGCCTCGCTTCTACCTCGTCGTCACCTCGCCAACGTTTCTGCCTCTCCCGCCATGCCATCTGGACAGCCTTTGCGCCAACCGGCTCATTCGCCCTCCGCCATGGCTCTCTCTTCGTCCGATCGTCGCCCCGGCCGGTCCTCTCCCGTCCGTCCGGATCGTCGTGCTGGTCGTAACGCACTCTCTGCCATGCCAGCTGCTCGTCGCGTCGGACGCTACGTCCCCGCAAACTCGCTCTTTCAGGCGCTGGAAGAGGCTGCCATCAATCAGGCGCCCACCTCTGAGTTTCGTGCCATCGCGATGCGTGACGTCCAGCGTGCGCGTGTCACCGTCTCGGAAAAGTTGAAGCTTTTTTATTCCCTGTGGGGCATTGGCGGCGTCTACGACCTTTACCTACGTATACTACGGCTATGGGTATGGCGGAAATACGTCGGAGCGGTCAGCATGTTGCTTTACGCCTCGACGATTTTCGCCGACATTTTAGTATCGGGTTTCCCTATATGAGGCTTTTGACCCTGGTGCGAGCCCTCAGCTCTAATTTTTTCGTTTGGATGGCGCGATTGCGGCGTCTACGACCTTTACCTACGTATACTACGGCTATGGGTATGGCGGCCTTTTGTCGAGGTGGTCTGCTTCTCGCTCCTTGCTCCGCTGTTGGCTACCGCCTACTGGCACCGAGTGTGAATTTGTTTTTCCGATTATCGATGTTAGCCTACATTCCTGTGGTATGCTTGGGGCGGAGCCGTCTGCCTCCATCCACCCCGCTACATCTGCTTTTCCTCTTCGCCACCGTTGTCTCCCGCTTCTTGCTTGATGCCCAGCAGCATCAGAGAGGTGCGGTTTTCGTCCTTATGGGCGGGGCACTGGCATTGGAACCACAACGGTTCCCCGGTGCACCCGGTATAGTTCGCGGTTAGCTCTTCGCCGGCCTTGATGGCCCTCTTCGACACGAGAGAGACGATGACCCTGCGACGGCTCCACACTTCCGCTTACTCCGTGTTCGGATTACACGCGTGTGCTATGAACCGCGCCTTCCATCCTCCCTGCTCCGCACTCACATACACACGCCGTCCTCCTGCGTCCCTCTGCTTCAGCTGGATCGTGTACGCTGCCTTTGGTTGTGGGTTCAACACATACGTCCCCCAATACTGGCACACCACCGTCCCAGCGGCGATTGTGCGGGACGCGAACACGCCTATCCCTTGGCGCGTGACCCTCAAGTGCAGCCGGCACGTCCGAAACCGGTTCTGGCATCGGCTCGCCCCCGGGGAGCAATTTTCTTCTTCACAGACTTGGTACTCTGCAGCGTTCGCACAGTCCGTGATGTCGCAGAAGTCCTTACAGCCACACTTTGTCTGCCTTGCCCCTTCAATGTCAAAGGAAATCTGCTCCGGGTTCAACATCTTGTTCACCTGTTGCACGTCCGTGGGCCATGGCACCTGCTGTCCCTGTGGCGCGTTCTCCATCAACCATTGCCGCGTCCCCGGCTCGGCCTCCTCTCCATCGTCGCCCTGGGTGAGGTCAATCTCCTCGCCTAGGTCTTCTTCGCCATCCCCAGCCGCGCAGTTCCATTCGATGCTGTCGTCTTCCTCTATTTCTCGTTCGTCTTCTTCATCCCCCACATGGCCGGCGTCTGCTAGTGCGGGGCGGATTCCGTTCACCTCCCCGATGATGCTGCAGCCACTCAGCTTCATCTTCTTCCGGTGGTGATTCTTCTTCCTCGTCCGCCTTAACCCGAGGTAATCCCTCGCTCTCTTCGCCTTCTTGAGATGCTCCGATCGCTTCTGTAACCCGCTCGAGTTGGGGTACCCTTCCCGGTCCCTCTGCAGACGGCCGTAGTTTCGCCGCCATCTCCAGAGCAGGCACGACCGCGCATGCACGGCGGCGCCTAATTCTGCGTCGCTCGGGAAGTCTCCCCGCGCCGGCTTCGGCGGCAGTTTGTCGGCCGGCGGTAGCCACTTCTCAGGACAGTACTGCTCGTCCATCTCTTTCTTTTTTCTACTGGTTGGTGTTTTCGCCCTGCTGTGCTGCGGACTTTGGATAGCTGGTCGTCGTTTAACCGGCCGGGCCTCTCTCGTTCACTCATGGTAGCTTGTTCTCATTGGCTCCTTTCTACCCGTTTTTACTGCCCTTTCGGGATTTTTCAACTTTTTACCTAACCTAGCATAATGGAATTTTTTCACCAGACTTGCCCTCCAGTTCCCAATTTACCTCGTTGTGCACAAGTGTCCTACACACTGCACCCCGTTTATTCGTCGCTACCACCCCTCGCCGTACCGCCTTTCCGTCGGTCGTCACCTCGTCAGCTTTTCCGGTCCCGTCTTTCTGTGCGTCGTTGCGCCTATTCAGTTTCGTCTGACGATTCTGGCCTCGCTTCTACCTCGTCGTCACCTCGCCAACGTTTCTGCCTCTCCCGCCATGCCATCTGGACAGCCTTTGCGCCAACCGGCTCATTCGCCCTCCGCCATGGCTCTCTCTTCGTCCGATCGTCGCCCCGGCCGGTCCTCTCCCGTCCGTCCGGATCGTCGTGCTGGTCGTAACGCACTCTCTGCCATGCCAGCTGCTCGTCGCGTCGGACGCTACGTCCCCGCGAACTCGCTCTTTCAGGCGCTGGAAGAGGCTGCCATCAATCAGGCGCCCACCTCTGAGTTTCGTGCCATCGCGATGCGTGACGTCCAGCGTGCGCGTGTCACCGTCTCGGAAAAGTTGAAGCTTTTTTATTCCCTGTGGGGCATTGGCGGCGTCTACGACCTTTACCTACGTATACTACGGCTATGGGTATGGCGGAAATACGTCGGAGCGGTCAGCATGTTGCTTTACGCCTCGACGATTTTCGCCGACATTTTAGTATCGGGTTTCCCTATATGAGGCTTTTGACCCTGGTGCGAGCCCTCAGCTCTAATTTTTTCGTTTGGATGGCGCGATTGCGGCGTCTACGACCTTTACCTACGTATACTACGGCTATGGGTATGGCGGCCTTTTGTCGAGGTGGTCTGCTTCTCGCTCCTTGCTCCGCTGTTGGCTACCGCCTACTGGCACCGAGTGTGAATTTGTTTTTCCGATTATCGATGTTAGCCTACATTCCTGTGGTATGCTTGGGGCGGAGCCGTCTGCCTCCATCCACCCCGCTACATCTGCTTTTCCTCTTCGCCACCGTTGTCTCCCGCTTCTTGCTTGATGCCCAGCAGCATCAGAGAGGCGCGGGTTTCGTCCTTATGGGCGGGGCACTGGCATTGGAACCACAACGGTTCCCCGGTGCACCCGGTATAGTTCGCGGTTAGCTCTTCGCCGGCCTTGATGGCCCTCTTCGACACGAGAGAGACGATGACCCTGCGACGGCTCCGCACTTCCGCGTACTCCGTGTTCGGATTACACGCGTGTGCTATGAACAGCGCCTTCCATCCTCCCTGCTCCGCACTCACATACACACGCAGTCCTCCTGCGTCCCTCTGCTTCAGCTGGATCGTGTACGCTGCCTTTGGTTGTGGGTTCAACACATACGTCCCCCAATACTGGCACACCACCGTCCCAGCGGCGATTGTGCGGGACGCGAACACGCCTATCCCTTGGCGCGTGACCCCCAAGTGCAGCCGGCACGTCCGAAACCGGTTCTGGCATCGGCTCGCCCCCGGGGAGCAATTTTCTTCTTCACATACTTGGTACTCTGCAGCGTTCGCACAGTCCGTGATGTCGCAGAAGTCCTTACAGACACACTTTGTCTGCCTTGCCCCTTCAATGTCAAAGGAAATCTGCTCCGGGTTCAACATCTTGTTCACCTGTTGCACGTCCGTGGGCCATGGCACCTGCCGTCCCTGTGGCGCGTTCTCCATCAACCATTGCCGCGTCCCCGGCTCGGCCTCCTCTCCATCGTCGTCCTGGGTGAGGTCAATCTCCTCGCCTAGGTCTTCTTCGCCATCCCCAGCCGCGCAGTTCCATTCGATGCTGTCGTCTTCCTCTATTTCTCGTTCGTCTTCTTCATCCCCCACATGGCCGGCGTCTGCTAGTGCGGGGCGGATTCCGTTCACCTCCCCGATGATGCTGCAGCCACTCAGCTTCATCTTCTTCCGGTGGTGCTTCTTCTTCCTCGTCCGCCTTAACCCGAGGTAATCCCTCGCTCTCTTCGCTTTCTTGAGATGCTCTGATCGCTTCTGTAACCCGCTCGAGTTGGGGTACCCTTCCCGGTCCCTCTTCAGACGGCCGTAGTTTCGCCGCCATCTACAGAGCAGGCACGACCGCGCATGCACGGCGGCGCCGAATTCTGCGTCGCTCGGGAAGTCTCCCCGCGCCGGCTTCGGCGGCAGTTTGTCGGCCGGTGGTGGCCACTTCTCAGGACAGTACTGCTCGTCCATCTCTTTCTTTTTTCTACTGGTTGGTGTTTTCGCCCTGCTGTGCTGCGGACTTTGGATAGATGGTCGTCGTTTAACCGGCCGGGCCTCTCTCGTTCACTCATGGTAGCGTGTTCTCATTGGCTCCTTTCTACCCGTTTTTACTGCCCTTTCGGGATTTTTCAACTTTTTACCTAACCTAGCATAATGGAATTTTTCACCAGACTTGCCCTCCAGTTCCCAATTTATCTCGTTGTGCACAAGTGTCCTACACACTGCACCCCGTTTATTCGTCGCTACCACCCCTCGCCGTACCGCCTTTCCGTCGGTCGTCACCTCGTCAGCTTTTCCGGTCCCGTCTTTCTGTGCGTCGTTGCGCCTATTCAGTTTCGTCTGACGATTCTGGCCTCGCTTCTACCTCGTCGTCACCTCGCCAACGTTTCTGCCTCTCCCGCCATGCCATCTGGACAGCCTTTGCGCCAACCGGCTCATTCGCCCTCCGCCATGGCTCTCTCTTCGTCCGATCGTCGCCCCGGCCGGTCCTCTCCCGTCCGTCCGGATCGTCGTGCTGGTCGTAACGCACTCTCTGCCATGCCAGCTGCTCGTCGCGTCGGACGCTACGTCCCCGCGAACTCGCTCTTTCAGGCGCTGGAAGAGGCTGCCATCAATCAGGCGCCCACCTCTGAGTTTCGTGCCACCGCGATGCGTGACGTCCAGCGTGCGCGTGTCACCGTCTCGGAAAAGTTGAAGCTTTTTTATTCCCTGTGGGGCGGTGGCGGCGTCCTCGCAGCTCGACGAGATCATGCTCTCCATCCACATGGAGGACCAAACCGCTCTGTGGAAGGACTAACTTCCTACCCTGTACGACTTCGTCCGCATTCCGTCGAATGGTATTCGTTTCACCTGCACTTCCCGGGATGTTGCCGTCAAGCTGGGCGGCTCGACGGTGCGTATGTTTGGCGCGTCGCACGTCATTAAGAAGTTCAGCCTCTACGAGCGGCTGTACACGCTCAACCTGACACGCATCCCCTCTGACCTCGACGACGACGCCATTTTCGACGACTTCGCCGGCCTGGGCCTGTACGTGCTCATTACGGCGACTCACCAGGTCGACGGGATGATCTCGCGCGACCGCACCATTTGGTGCACTACCCAGGAGTGCCCGGCTGCGTTGCTGCTCCCGGATGGTACCGCTGTCCGCGAACTTTTTTCTCCGGGTTCGACGACCCGGTCTTTGTCCAGAACAAGCAACGCTTTCTTAATACAAAGCTGCATTCGCTTGTCGCGCGTGACCTGGAGCGCCGCGCCTCGGCGGCTGCCCGCCATGATGCGTCCGTTGCGCAACGGGACGCCGATCGGGTGGCTCGTGCTCCTGTCGGTGCTGACTCGCCGTCGAGCGCTTCGGAGGGCTTGTCGACGTCAGCCGTGCCTCCGGACGATGTCCGGCTTGATTTGACTAAGCCCAAGCCGTCTTCTTCCTTGCTCGAGTGGACGGCCGTCACGCGGCCTATTTTCTCCACTCATGCCGATTCCCGTCCGCCACCTCGGGCGATCGGCTGTGACGCCATTTTGATGGACGATGGCAGGATAATTTTCGGTATCCTTGCCCCTCCTACCGAGTTGAAGTTGGCTTTTGCCGACGATTGTGTGGACGTCGACATCAGTGTCCTTCTCGACGGTTCCTCCACTGTTCCTTCAGTGGTTCCGTCTGTCGCGGTGGGCCGGCTCATCGAGGCGAACTCCTTGCTGACTGTCAGCCGGACTAAGATGAAGCTCTCTCGCTTTCATCATCTAGCGGTGGCTGCTCGAGCTGACTTTCTCTACTCCGGTGACCCTGAATCCAGACTCGCGTCCATCACGGCTCAACCTCTGGTCATCGCTCCCGCGCTCCACGAAATTCATGACGCTTCCTCGAGGGTTTTATTGGAGCACGCTGTTCTGCGGGCTTACAGCGCCTTGACGGCTTCGTCCCACGCCGCCTCTCGTCAGTTTGCTCCTCGGATCAAAGTTGACTTTCCCGATACCAGTCCAAGCGCGGGGTCATTCTTTGTCGGGTGCACCCCACTCTGCCCGGCAGGGAGCTCGCCTAAGCCTATGCGGCGGTCGACTTCTTTTTCCGTACGCACGCCGCCCGCATCTACAACGACCCGTTCAAGATTGCTGCGGTCACTAATATCCCGGCTCCTGACTGCCTACCGTTTCTGAGTTTCTCCTGTGGTCGGAAACAGTCCTTCACGCTCTCTGTCACTCCGACATCCCGGACGCGTTTGGTGACGGCCTCCCTCATCACGTCGAATCATCGATCGCTCTCGTCTGCGTTTCGTCCGACGACGACATGGACTCCGACGCGGATTCCGATTTCTCGGCTGTCCACGCTCTCTGATTTACCTTGGTCGCTGACCGGCATGTTGATCAACATCAACGGACTAAACGCGCCATCGAAACATCTTTTCGCTCAACTTTTATCGGCTTACACAGTTGTCGCTTTCCAAGAAACCAAGTTTCGCTCCAAAGACACGGTCAAGCGGGCTGACTATTTCCTTCAATGCGTGGATCGCGAGCAATTTCCTTCTGGTCTCACCACGATGCATCGGACTACACTGGTCGTCGCGGCAGGGATGGTGTTGATTTGGTGTTCCGCGGTGATCACCCGTTCGACTTTTTACTCGACGTTACCTCGGACTACTTTACTGCCGCGGTCTCATACGCCAATCGGTATCTCGTCGTGGAGGCGACGCTCGGCTCGTTGCGCCTCTTCTCTCACGTCGTGTACGCTCCGGCTTCGGGCTCGGATCGTGGGGATTTCTTGGCCTTCCTTCCCCATTCGTTTCCTGATGGCTGTCACCACTTCGCGCTTGGTGACTTCAACGTTCCTCTTGACCCTTCGCTCGATGAAGTGGTGTCGACCCGCTCGTCGGCCGGCCGTCCTGAATTGCTCGACTGTCAGCTTCGTCTCGGTGTTATTTATGCATGGCGGGCTTCTCATCCAACGATGCGCGAATTCACCGATCCTGGCCTACGTAACCGCCTAGATTATGGATTTGCTTCGCCCGTCGTGCTGGAAGATTTTTTGGTCTCCATTTCGCACGTGTCCGACAAGATTTGGCATAATGCTGACCATCTGTCGGTCTCTTTCACGCTTCAATATCCGTTGCACCCCCAGCGCTCCCGCCTCCCGCGGAAGTGTCCGGCGTGGCTTCTTAAGCATCCTGTGGTTTCTTCCGTTTTGGGATTTACCCTGGACGACCTGCGGGCCAGGCTGCGCTGTGATATTAATTTGAATATGGACGCCATAATCGATGAACATAAGCGCTCCGACGCTATCTTCCTTAGCCAAATGTTCCATGAGCTCAAGAATGCCGACGCGGAGGAAGAACGTCTTCTCACGCGGGCAGTCCATGATGCTACCCTAGTTCATACTGTCGCCGGGTCGGCTTCGTCTGCTACCTCGCTCCGTCAGGCTCGCGATTATTTATGCCCAGAAGTCTTAAATTTCGGCGCGTTGTGAGGCTGCGAATTTCGACCGCGACGTTAGTGACGGTGAGCATGGCTCGTCCTATTTTTTTCGTCCACCTACTACAGTGGACTTCCGGGACTCTATTCCTAGCGCCCTTCGTCCGGACGGGACATCGACCTCTGACCTTGTCGAAATGGCGGACCTTCACCGGGAATATTGGGGATCGCTGTATCGCAGCCCCTCTCGCGATCTGGTCTCTGCACTTCCGCCGCCGTGCTTCATGCCTTTGGAACTTTTGCGCCTTCTTGAGCACACTACTACTCGGCTCCCCGTCGCTGCCCGTCTTCTGCTCGACGGGCCGGATTTTTTTGGGCGATCAAGACGTCTCCTAAAGGCCGGTCCAGCGGCCTTGACGGCTTGCCCATCGAGTACAACCAGATTTCGCCTCATAAATGGGCTTAGGTTTTCGAACTCGTCTACGCCAACCAGCTTCATCTTGGACGCATGACCAAGTTCCATCGCCGCGCCTCCATCTCGCTGCTGTACAAGAAAGTTGACCGCTGAGAACCCAGTAATTACCGCCCTATCACCCTGCTCAACCATGATGCCAGACTGGGACCGAAAATTTTGGCGCATCGGCTTCGCGGGGTTCTTCCTCTTCTTTTACACGAAGATCAAACCGGCTTTGTCGCCGAGCGATCCATCCGCCATTCGCTCCTTCGGTTCCAAGATCTTCAAGACGTCTGTTCTTTGTCGGGCATGACTCGTGCCGGTGCGGTCCTTCTCGATTTTGTTAAAGCATTCGACAGTGTTTTTAGCCTGCCCTCAGTCTGGTTCTCCGGCACATGGGGTTCGGTGATTCTTTATAGCACGCTGTCAAGACCTTCTTCTCTGGGACTCTGGTTACGGTCCTGGTCAATGGTACAGCGAGCCTCTTTTTGAACTCGGGTGTAGGGTGCGTCAGGGTGACCCACTCTCGCCTGCTCTCTCTGTTCTCTTCATTGAACCGATGTTAAATTACCTCTGCTCCACTACTGGCGGTCTGGTAATTCACGTGCCGGCGGATCCGGACCCCCACCATCTTCTGGCTTTTGCCGATGATTGCACGGGCGTACTTACCGACCTCTCTGATGCTCCCCGCTTCGTTCGGACCGTCCGGCACTACGCCGGTGCGGCGGGCCTTTCGCTTAATGCCTCCAAGACCAAGATTCTTCCACATACTGCGTGCGACCCGGGTCTCCGGCGGCACCTCCAGGATCTCGGCTTTTCCGTGGTGGGGAATGACGAGACGAATATATTGCTTGGCGTCTCACAAATCCCGATTCTTCCTGTCAGCCACCGCTACGATCGAATTATACCCCTCATGGTCACCCGTTGTCAACTGTGGCGTTACCGGGCCCGCACTCTTAGGGGCAGTGCGGCTATCCTCCGTACCATTGTTCTCCCGCTGTTATGGTATACTTCTTCTGTCTCGCTAATGCCGGCGAGAGTGGCGTCTCAAGTCTTTTCCCTTTGCAAGTCATTTCTGTTCAAGCGGAATATTTCGGCGTCATCTCCAGTGCGAGGGCTTATGGCCGAAGAGTGGCTCTACTGGCCTACATCCCGCGGTGGCCTCGGCCTACCTAATATTGCTGTCTTTGCGCAGACCCGTCAGATGTGCTCTCTGCGGGACGCTGTGGCGTCAGCCGGGTCTGGTGTTCGGGTGGTGCGGTGGTGCGCGCCGTGTCTGGCCTTATTTTCCTCCGTTCTCGGCCCTTCCGGGTCTATTTTCGACATGCTTTATTGCCTGTTGCCCAGATCGGTTGCGGCTCCTCCTCGCTAGGCGATATTGGATCGGTTTTATAACTCCACTCTCCAAACCTGGCATCGCTTACGGGACTCGTCTCACCACACCACCACACACGATCGTTCTCTTTTAAACGCCCCTCTGTGTAGAAACTACCGTTACCGCGTTGGTACGCTGCGCCGCCTCTTTGAAGAATCCTCTTCTCTCGCGAGGCGTTTTCGCGACTTGGTTTTAGCCCGGCCCCGTGATTTTATTACGCGCTATAATCGGCTGCCGGACACCCAGCTTTGTCTCTCGATTTTGGAGCGGGTGGATTTCGGGAGCCCGTGCCTCCGATCTCTCGCGTGCTCCATCTTTCTCGGCGAAATTCACGGCTGGGGTATCGTCTGTGCTTCGCCGCCTTTTGGCCCGCTCCTTCCGCTCCTCGTCGCTAGCGCTTCTCATGGGTGGTCATTTCAAGGGGTTGACTTTCGCCGTCTCGCGAATCATCGCCTCTATCGGATGCTTCATGTTCTGCCGCCTATCATTCGCTGGCCCCATGTCTCCCACGACCTCCTCGTCGCCCCGAACTGGGCCGCTCTATGGAAGCTCGAGCTTTCTCTGGATCGCTGTATTACCCCGTTTTGAGTGACTTGAAGTTTCGTCTGCAACACAATGCGTTGGGTGTTCGGCGCAAACATGCGTACCACACTGGAGACGTGGTCTGTCCTCACACTTGCCCTACTATCGAAAGTACCCGGCATCTCTTATGGGACTTCTCCATCGCTCGGCGCCTGTAAACCGTTGTTTTAGCACCTCTCTCCCCTTTGGTGAATGGTGTTATCTCGTGGGCGAATGTGTTGTACCTCCACGATCTCCCTTCACCGCGGCTGGCCTTCTTGATTACACTCATCACCACTTTTTGGTTGTGTTCAACGTGTTTCGCTGTGCCGTCTTCTACCCTCTCTGGCTGCACCGCAATGACCGGATTTATCAGGATACTATCTCTTCACCCCAAGTGCCTCTTTGTAAGGCGGTGGCTTACATTCGACTCACCCTGTTGCATCTGGCACTTAATTCTCCTGATAATCTTCGGCTAGCGTGCCTCTGTCGTCGCCTCCTGCCGCAAGTGTGACGGTGCTTTCTTGGATTTTCTCAAGGTTTTCTTCCGTCCGTGGATCTACCGTTTCTCTTCTCAGCGTCCCGCATTTTCGCGTGGCTTTTCGGTCGGTTGAGTCGTCGACCTGCGATACCATCGTTGACTTTCGACCACACCTGGATGCTTCCGGCACCTCGTCATGGATTGAAGGAGCCCTCTACTTGCGCTTTCGTGCGTTGAACGTGGTCGTGGTGATGGTTGGTGTTGCCGATGTTGCTCGGGGTTAATTTCCCATACTAAAATTAATTAGGCTTTTCGGTCGGTTGTGTCGTCGACCTGCTCCATCACGGTTGACTTTCGACCACACCTGGCTGCTTCCTGCACCTCGTCATGGATTGGAGAGCCAATCCGCTTGCGCTTTTGTGCTTGTCTGGGTGCTCTGTGTTCCTGTCTCTCGGGTTTTTTAGGGGCTCTATCTTCCGCTACAATATTCGCGTCTGGATTTTCTGAATTTCTTGGAATTTCTTTTTATTGATGGTTATTGCCTACCTCTCTACGGCCTCCTTCTTTCTACTTACTCTTCCTACACTACCCTACGTTCCTGTCATAATTGTTTTTGCTGTCTACGTTCCTGTCGGGTACTCTATTGCGCCACCCCAAGACATCCGTTACATGACACTGAAACCACAGTGGTTGTCCCGTCTCTCCGGTATAATCCACCGTGATTACTTCGTGTGTCGGGATATCTTCCTGTGCGACAAGGGATATTGTTAATCGCTGTCTTCCCCTCACGTCCACGAAGTTGGTGTTCGGGCGGCACGCGTGCGCTACAAATCGCCCTATCGACCCGCAGTCTTCCGCGCTCACGTACACTCGCCGTCCTTCGTCATCTCTCTCCATCAAGCTATTTGTGTAGGAGGCGGACGGCGCTACTGCCAATGTGTACTTCCCATAGTACTGGCACACGACGTCGCCGGTTCAAATCGGTCGGGCTGCGAACACACCCAACGCCATCGGCGTCGTCTTCAAATGCAAACGACGCTGTCGGAACCTATTTTCGCAATTGGCGGCTCCAACGGAACACGTATCGTTCTCGCAGATCTGGGTCTCGGCGGCGTTCCTGCAACACTCCATGTTGCACCTCTTTACACAGCCACATTTTTCTTCTCTTACTCCCTCTATGTCGAAGGTGAGGTTCTTCGGGTTCAACATTCCGGTGATCTTTTGGATGTCGTTGGGCCACGGCACCCTCTCCCCCACCGGTGTATTGTCTATCATCCATTGCCGGGTTCCTATCGCGGGCTGTTCGTCGTGCTGGCCTATTTCGATGTCGTCCGTCAGTCGCCGTCTTTTTTCCTCTTCGTCGATGTCGTCGTCTCCGTCGCGGTTGTGTTTCTCGCTGGCGACGGTCGGTTGTCTGTCGTCGCGTTCCGCGCTGCTCACTCTGTCTGCGTCGCTGGATCCCTCTTCGTCATGGCTGCTTCCGGCTTCGTCGTCAAATGTTCCCGCGCCGTATTCGAAGTCGTCGTTGTCGCTGATTTGGTCTGGCGAATTGGTGGACAGAGCGGGTTGGGTGGGCGGCCATTTTGGGTTACCGATCACGAAACACCCCGTTCTCTTCGGCTTCTTGAAGTTGCACTTTCGTCGACTCACTTTCCGCAATCCGAGTCGATCCTTTCCGCGCTCGCCCCTCTTTTGGAAGTTCTCGCGTGTCTAGTATTGGTCCTAGTCCGGCCTCGGATTTTTCTCTCGTTCGGATTTGAGCTGCAATCTTTTCATTCGCTTTAAACCAGCTATCGTTTCTTGGTCGGCTTGAATTTGGGCCTTCACTTCTTGGAACGCTGCCTCGAGTTCTTCGCTTGTGATGGGCGACTCTTGTCCGTCGGTGGGGCTCATGACTTCGCGCTTCTACTCTCCAGTTTTCTTCTATTCTCGCTTTTCACTCTGGTGCGTCCTGTGCTCTCGGGTTGCTTTCTGCTCTGCGTGGTCGAAGTTATCGTTCTCTTTGTATTTCTTGGCCCGGCCCAGTTTTAAACACTTGTATTTACGATCAGTCTAGGGTTACTCACTCTACTTCCAACTAGCATAATGAAACTTTTTTCACCAGACTTGCCCTCCAATTGATCCTCGTTAAGAGATTTAAATTGTTCTCATTCCAATTGCCCGACTCAAAGAGCCAGAGCATTGTTATTTATTGTCACTACCTCCCTGTATCAGGATTGGGTAATTTACGCGCCTGCTGCCTTCCTTGGATGTGGTAGCCGTTTCTAAGGCTCCCTCTCCGGAATCAAACCCTAATTCCCCGTTACCCGTTAATGCCATGGTAGGCCCATATCCTACCATCCAAAGCTGATAGGGCAGAAACTCAATCGATTTATCGCCCGAAAGGACGATCCGCACAGTTATTATGATTCTTCACAATACCAGCCCGAAGACTGCATTGGTTTCAATCTAATAAATGCTACCCGCCCGAATACACAGTTGTGTATTTATGCATGTATTAGCTCTAGAATTACTACGGTTATCCAAGTAGTAAGGTACTATCGAGTAGACTATAACTGATATAATGAGCCATTCGCAGTTTCACAGTATAATGTTTATACTTAGACATGCATGGCTTAATCTTTGAGACAAGCGTATGACTACTGGCAGGATCAACCAGGTTGATATCTTCCATACTAATCAAGACGAAAACTTCGCCCCAGTACAAACAACAACGAAGAAACACGTATCTAGATCAAATCCGCTTCGCCCGAAAGCAATACAGTCTCAACCCTAACACAGCATTCCCCAACGTCATCACTATTAACCGAGAACACATGCTTCATCCTTCCGAGCATAGAAAGATAAATTATGATCCTCACTTCAATGATCCGCCGAAACAAACCAAGAAGCGAATAATAGAGCACGACACAATATACTTCAGATTTTATACTTCAGCAATCGCATACTAGCCCCAGATCAAAGACGGTTCTACCCGAATTTGAAATCTTTCCACCGATTATATAGCGCAAAACGTACCGCAAAAAATTCTGTCAAGCGACATACAGACCGAAATCCGCACATACACAAAACCGTCCTTCGCAATACTCCTTCACACTAGCACCGATAGAGCGCTGTTGTTATACTTCGCAACGTCAGTAATATCGTTGTCGTATTCAAAATCATGCACACAGGTCACTAATCCACGTACACGTTCTCGTCAACAACTCCAACATCACATCAGCACAAAGCACACAGTGCAACGCAATTTGTATCAAAATACTGTATTCGAATGCATAGCATATGAATACAACCTCTTTTCCTTTCGCACACTTGATCACTCTGAAATAAATTCCAAAGCAATACCAGCGCACTTGTTTTGTAATCAATACGTATTCTGGAAATGACGGAATCATTCCTAAAAGAATACATAGAGAAAACCATCAATTGCCACATTTCAATGTAGTACGTCACAAATAAGATTGCAAACATACTCTTATTGTGAAGCGATTACCCGACCATTCGATTTGGCACTAGAAACACTGAAAGTATTCCCTGCACCTATCTCACAATTAGATAATACACTCCACAATGAAACAGAACGTTTCAATCATTCGTTTCAGTATCGGAAGTTAACTACGTTTCCTCAACCAATTCAAACAATCTCATTGTTCCGCGTCGATCAATCATTCAGAACATCTCCAATCATTCTTTTCAATAGCAGAAGTTAACTACGTTTCTGTATCAATTTGAATAGCCAGTTTTGCCTCGCAGACTAATCCAGTCAAAAAGAGCTTCATAAATATTCTAATCATCAACTGTAAAGTTGAGAACCAACCTTACTATCAAATCAAGACAATTATTCCGTCCCACGTATCGATTTCTAGTTCTTCGCCAACTATTCGAATCAATAACAGAATTGAAATCAACTCTACCATCGATCCAACCAGTCTGTTCCGTCCCACAATCAATCAATAGTACGTTCCCAATCACTCGTCTTAATAACAGAATTAGATACTAACTCCACCATTAATCCAAACAACCAGTTTCTCCCTACAAATCATTAAGTCAAACTGCACTCACTATTGTCTCAATAGCACGCCAACAAACCAACTTTACCATCAACCAAAAGACCCTTAAATATTACTATACCATCATTAATCAAAGTACCTCTACTATCTTCTTCAATAATACAGCTAACAAACCCACCCTACATCAAATCACATACAGAACTAGTTGGTCCCACAAAGGTAATAAATAGAACTACCCCCATCATTCGTTTTGATAATAGAATCAGCAAACCAACTCCACTACCAATCCAAACAGTATGTTCAACACCATCAACTCATCCAGAGAACTTCTCCAATCGTTCATTTCAATAATAATATCAATCAGTCAACTCCACTATCAATCCGAATAAATGAGTTGAGTATCAAGTAAAAAACAATAGAACAGTCCCGATCATTCTTATGAATAGTAAAATCAGCAAGCTAACTCCACAACTAATTCAAACAACAATATTCGTATTGATCAACAATCAATAGAACGCCACCAATCATTCTTTTCAATAGTAAAGGTTGTTCACGAGCCCCTCGATCAACCAACAGTCTTATTTTTTACAAATTGATCAATTGAGCTCCCCAATTGATGTTGCGATTACAGTATGATACTAATTACTTAACAATTAGCCCCCAAAATTAAATAAACCTTCTGGGGTGGCTAACGAACTATAATTCTTTTGATCTTTGCGCTGGACTGTGCAAAGAATAAGGCGAAACTTTAATTGCATCTTATTGATCGATATCGGTGATTATTTTACTTCTTGGTTGATGATTCACGAGCTCTTTGAATGATTGCGCAGTCACACTTTGGCGCTATATGATCGATTAAAACGATGTCTGCTCGAATGAATGATAAAGAAAAGATCCTCGATTAGCAAGTGTATCCCAATCTTGTAATCAAAACTATGACACAGTAGTTAGCGTTTTGGCAGCGATGAACGCCGGAGGTCAAAGTTGCGCAATCAAATTATTGTCGCCACTAGTTGTGCCGATTGATATTCCTTTCGTGAGATTCCATTTAATTATTTATAAAAGCCGTCCGTTGTTCGTCAAACAAAAAACCAAGAGAAATATGAACCACAGTAGTCGCCTCCTTACAACTTTCGTGAAAAGATTGACGAGCTGACACGGTACAACGTTCCATGCGCCTATCTAGTCAATAGAAAAATTAACTAAACAGTCGTAGACTGATATGACGCGTCCATGTGATTGATTGTAGCACCTAGTGTTTCATGTAAGTACTGGAAACCTTCTTTCACTACTGAAGAAAGGTTATTCTAGGCTGTACAGCCAAATTTCAAGCTGAGAAGGAAATTGTCCTTAGCAAAGCCATATTGCGGCGGAACCGCCTCTACATTCAGGTATCCGGAAATTCAAACGGCTTGATTGAGCTAGCAAACCTTACAATAGTGCGTGCACATATTTAACAAAACATAAATTGATTGCGATTGTTTTTTGGTGGAAATGTGGTGGTTTTAGAACGTAAGACAGCCTAATCTGCCAATTGTTTAATAGATCTGTGCGTCATGGGTTATCAGAAAAGAAGCTGAGATAGCTGAAGGGTAGGAATGGAACAATTTTAATTCAAAGAAAGAAGACGGAAAAGTATATTTAAGCTCATGCTCAAAGAGTTATTAAAATATACGTACAAAAATTTCGCCAGGGCATCCTTGCTGTTTTTTGCTTAAGATTGTGCATGTTATCATAACTTATATGCGTTTTTAATAATTGATGATACGCTCCATTCGTAAATATATGATGACATTTTTATATATGCCTTTACAAAATGAAGTCAGGCTCAGTTACACGGAGCGCGTGAGATGGCCGAACATAATTGTCAATACATTAACCTTGAAAATCCATCAAATTAACGATTTATTTAATATAATATGGGCTGCATTAAGTACTTCGGCCAATGCTAGACTCCAAATGTGACAAGTACGCTAAAGCAACGTGGCATGTAGCAAATGTTGCTAATGTTGTTTGATTAGCGTAAGAAAGATGACTGCGTCAACATTTATTATGATAACGATCGTGAAATACCATACTCCTTAGTCCTATTTGCGTATGGTCTTTGTGATATATATGTGTAGCTTCAGATTCAATACGACCAGTATGAAGCGTAACAAGCCATAAACTGTATAAAATAGTCTATATGGCAAGCTTGTTTCGTATTTATCAAAAATCGAGATGGACGAAGATAAAATGTCAGATTTAAAGACAGAATATAAATTTTATTTTTCATTTGTTACACACACTAATACACTTATAAAGATTAGCTCATCTTTTTTTATATTTATATGCATGGCTGTTAAGATATACAGAATGATAGATAATTAATACTTTTTTGCATATTCAAAGACGTAAAATGTCAACAAGAAAATTAAAAAAACGAATGCTCGATCGCTCGCCTAATAAGTTGGCCTTTTAAAATACATGAGAAAAATGACGGAATCATTTGTGATGTATAAATGTAAAATTACACAACATGAATCAACATTTAACAGAAGTCACATGCATATCAATAATAAGTATACACAAAGTCATTAGTATTATTGTGTCGACTTATATTTACAAATTAGAATGTAACATTTGTAGTGAAGATTGTAATGAAAGACACCAAGATTACCTTAACGTACATAAATATTAAACGAAATTACATAGAATAGGACAATTGTTATCGGAATTTCGTAGATAGGACACTTTCTATTTATTCAATAGATTGGACACTTATTAGTCTTTTTGGTCTGAGCCTCGCGAGCGACGCAAGGAAGTCCATTTAAGTTCCCCCCTCGCAGTCTCGAAAGATCATCTCCGAGACATCATCCCTCCTGATTACTCTTCCCATCGCTCCAGACCTGCTTCTTTTACAGAATTCTCAATTAACCGTCACGTGGCAGGATCACTCAAGAACCATCGCCGCTCCCGCCCACTCTTATCTTTGCGCTTCTGCCAGCGTCATCCATCTTTCTTGTAGTCCGAGACCTCAAGTGTGTTATAAAATAATAAAGTGCCACCCTGGTCAAGCATAAATAGGGTACCGTAATTTGTGTCAGTCGACCTCCGATAAGGGTTAAATTTCCTCAACAGCTCCCCGTTGTCAGTTAAACAAATAGAGACATACCTGGTGGTCGAAACTGCACCGAGCGGAGCAGCAGGACGCTTTCCAGATCCAAGTGCAGCAAGAAGAACACAAGCTCGTGTTTAAAAATCCATCGCCGAATCGCTTCGTTACGCAGAAAGTCTGCGCGCGCTTGGTTCATTCGCCGTCTTGTATTCCTCTTATAGCTGGTGAAAGAATGTTTCATATCCTGTGGATAACAAAAAAGGGTCCTGTTCTACGAATTTCCGATAAAAGGGTCCTATTATGTCTAATTCCTCATATATTTAATACTCACATCCCACCTTTTTTTAATGTTCATCTTGAATTCGGTATTGAATAAAATTATGTTATGGCCTTATACAACTTGACATTATAAAGACGCAGCTCGGTATACAGGTGCGCGTAACTAAACCATGGTTGCGTGATCTCAAGCTGTTCAATAGTTGACAAATCTAAAGTAAGCAATACAAAATGGATAGCTTTGTCTTAAAACACGCCCATAATGAATCTTGCTATCATGTACAGATCTCCTACTCAAAAAATTTTATCGACAGTCGACGAGACCAAGACCCATGTGGATAAACATTTGAGGTCAGGTGATAGATATCAATGACGATTTTAGGGGCGAGGTATAAAGAATGCAAGTTTAGTCAGATAACCCGTCATATACCAATATTCCGAACGCTCTTGGTAAGTTCGAATTGCAAAAATTACAGTGATCGCCACTTTGCTACACTCGTCCTACTGACAGATCACTTACTGCTTCAAATTTTCTGTTTGAACTAATTATATTACATTTGCACCTTTCTGTTGCAAAAGATTGTAGGCACACTTCAGTGATTTTTATGTACATTGACTTGAATATATATCAATATGAAATTTGACCATTTATACAGTAACTTACTTTACAAAGACAATATTTATATTGATGCAGGAACTATCTTTTTTAAAGGGGCAAAGAAAATCTATAATAGAATATATATTGCGCAAAGCCGTTTATTATGGTGCGAATACGCAGGGCAATCCATTATTCGAAGATATAGTGTGATATCTGTACACATACCAAATTAAAATCATATGCATGCTTATGATACGCATCATAATACCACAAAACCGATTTGATTAAAATTTATGAGTTACCTTCCGTAATTATTGTCAAGTTATCTTGCGCAACGATGCAAAATCTGACAGTAGCAAGTATCTTGACAGGTTACGTGAGTCAAAAAAATTCATTATACGTTGTGCAGCAAAATTAAATACACAAAAATGACTAGATACATAAACTCAGCATCCCATAATGTAGTAATTATATCGAATCAAAAAATATTAAATGTAATGTGTTTTTTTATATACTATCTCTCTATCAATATTTGTAATGCTTGAAGTTTCGTACCTGGTTGTGATGTGCTAAAGGGATTATGCCCGAGATGCCATACGGCTCACACGACTTTCTTGAGGACTTTTATGCCGAATGTTACAAACATGTAATAAAAATCATGCGCATTCCCAGTGAAGACCTTGACGACTAATACACTTGTCGTCAGATGGAGCGCAACGATTTAATCTTTAAACATCGAACCATTCGCGACTGCCCAATTTTTATGTGTGCTAAAGTATTCAACTTACATCTTCAGTTATACAAATACATACCTTGTAAGGCGCATGCTGAAATCGAATATCTACATGCGGGTTTTAATAGCTCAACATTCTTTGTTATTTGGCAGAAAATTTGATCTCAGTAACGGAGGTGACTTGACCAATAGGCAGTATCTTCCTTAAGTATAGAGCAAAGTATGATAAAACTACACAACTTTATTATAATAAAGATAGATGCAATCCGGTGTTTTCAAAATCATTATTTTCCATTTCATTTGAACGTGTCGAAGGCCATTAAAGTGCAGCTGCAGCGGTTCACAGTCAGATAAAGAAAGTGATTTGGTGTCTACTGTGTTATTGCTAGCTTCATGCTGGGAGTTCTGCCTCCCAAACAGGTTTCATCATGTAATTGGCCAATACACATAATTTTTTATTCGGATGCAGATAACAATAGTTTGTATGCGACGAAGAGTATTTGTGTAACACAACAATCATTTAAATTTGTGCGGTTTAATCTGGTCTCTAACCTTTGTCAATCGACACCGTTACGGTATATTGCACACGTTAAATGATTTGCTTCACCTCCTAAGATCTACAGATCTTATGAATTGTTAATTGCTACACAACTTAACACAAATTCGTGCTTGATCAACCTATGCTTAGACTGAAATTTTACCAAGCAAGCTAAAAATATCAGCAATACCATATTCAACTTTAGTAACCTATTACATTTTACATCAATATGACAGATGATAGAATTGATGACAGGTATGTATTTTAACTCAAAAATTCTCCCGACGTGTACAGAAGTTGCGCGGGTGCCTGCATCAACGATATGTCATTTTATAAAGAAATGAGCACAGCATAAAATGATGACGATTTTCATCGCGTCTTAGTTGCAAAATACGATATTACGTGTGCATTGTATTCTATACTAGGCATAAACAACGCGTTAAGTATTTATGTGAAAAAGTAGCACACAAGGTACTTTGGGGTCGGAGCAATTTTCGTTGCTAAAAGACAAGCTGCTATGCACACGATTATGCGTACCTGAAAACCATTTTGAGATAAATTGAATTGCAAGCCCGGCAGTTCTCTAGTGCATACCTACCCTGCTATATAAACGTAAATTAGAGATTTGTATAGACACCATGGTATGGACGTTCAATCGTTTCTTATCAACCAAACAATCAGTATTTATTTATCACTTGTAATTTTATGTATATCCGGAAGCAGAGTCAGAGGTGAAAGACGTGGGCTGCAAAAAGAGGTCGCGCTCGTCCAACATAATCTACCTATACCATTTATTGCTTATAAATCCACATTTAGCAGTTGTGTAGCGAGATTATTCTGCAAAGTCCGACACAATCGGATACATCCATAGCGTATCGATAAATTAACCCCGATTTGCTGGATGCATACATCGACTTGTAGAGAACAGCCTCTGTATATTGTAATATTTGATGTTTATCCTGACGTAATGCTCTACAGAATTATAAGTGAAGTAGCTATCCATATTATTGCTTGTGTTGCTCTTACCAATCACCCTGTTCTGTGAGCGGCAAACAAACCCTTTTGCTCGAGATTCGTGAATAAATGGTGGAAATAGATAGGTGGTGGATGCATTCAAATTTCTGAAGGCCCATTTATGTCTTGATCATAAAATATACGATGCAGCTCTTGCATCGGCCCAGGAATATAAATTATGCGCGTGTATAAATGATGAGCCACCAGAAAGATAAACAACAAATATCTCCTTTTAATTTAAAGTGATACATCAATGCCTCCATCAATTGATTTAGATCCAGCGCAATTACAGCTTCTGTAATATAAGCGTCTCATGCGCTTGTGACGCGTAAAAAACAATAGCAATTGATTTATGTTTTGTTTAATATGTGCACGCACTATTGTAAGGTTTGCTAGCTCAATCAAGCCGTTTGAATTTCCGGATACCTGAATGTAGAGGCGGTTCCGCCGCAATATGGCTTTGCTAAAGACAATTTCCTTCTCAGCTTGAAATTTGGCTGTACAGCCTAGAATAACCTTTCTTCAGTAGTGAAAGAAGGTTTCCAGTACTTACATGAAACACTAGGTGCTACAATCAATCACATGGACGCGTCATATCAGTCTACGACTGTTTAGTTAATTTTTCTATTGACTAGATAGGCGCATGGAACGTTGTACCGTGTCAGCTCGTCAATCTTTTCACGAAAGTTGTAAGGAGGCGACTACTGTGGTTCATATTTCTCTTGGTTTTTTGTTTGACGAACAACGGACGGCTTTTATAAATAATTAAATGGAATCTCACGAAAGGAATATCAATCGGCACAACTAGTGGCGACAATAATTTGATTGCGCAACTTTGACCTCCGGCGTTCATCGCTGCCAAAACGCTAACTACTGTGTCATAGTTTTGATTACAAGATTGGGATACACTTGCTAATCGAGGATCTTTTCTTTATCATGCATTCGAGCAGACATCGTTTTAATCGATCATATAGCGCCAAAGTGTGACTGCGCAATCATTCAAAGAGCTCGTGAATCATCAACCAAGAAGTAAATCAATCACCGATATCGATCAATAAGATGCAATTAAAGTTTCGCCTTATTCTTTGCACAGTCCAGCGCAAAGATCAAAAGAATTATAGTTCGTTAGCCACCCCCAGAAGGTTTATTTAATTTTGGGGGCTAATTGTTAAGTAATTAGTATCATACTGTAATCGCAACATCAATTGGGGGAGCTCAATTGATCAATTTGTAAAAAATAAGACTGTTGGTTGATCGAGGGGCTCGTGAACAACAAATCATTAAGTCAAACTGCACTCACTATTGTCTCAATAGCACGCCAACAAACCACTTTACCACCAACCAAAAGACCTTTAAATATTACTATACCATCATTAATCAAAGCACCTCTTACTATCTTCTTCAATAATACAGCTAACAAACCCACCCTACATCAAATCACATACAGGTGAACTAGTCGGTCCTGTTCACAAAGGTAATAAATAGAACTACCCCCGTCATTCGTTCTGATAATAGAATCAGCAAAACCAACTTCCACTACCAATCCAAACAGTATGTTCGACACCATCAACTCATCCAGAGAACTCCCCCAATCGTTCGTTTCAATAATAATATCAATCAGTCAACTCCACTATCAATCCGAATAAATGAGTTGAGTATCAAGTAAAAAAACAATCGAACAGTCCCGATCATTCTTATGAATAGTAAAATCAGCAAGCTAACTCCACAACTAATTCAAACAACACGATTCGTATTGATCAACAATCAATAGAACGCCACCAATCATTCT
>CANTFL010000083.1:0-15589 GCA_947650285.1 Hyaloperonospora brassicae
TTACCTTTTCAAACGTAATCCTCTACATATCTGGATGAGCCTCTATAGCTGGTTGCTCACAACATGGTTGCACCTTTAAGGAGCAGCAACGGTTTCTAGTGCTGGTTGATCCTTCTACAAATGCTAATATAGCCATCCAATTCGAGCGACTATTCCAGAAATAAAGGGCGACCATTATTAACCTGACTTCACTGCTGGCATCAGCTTGGCTATGCTGCACTAGACGGGACCCCTTGTGCATGTATTTTGATGCGCTTGTCCGCAAAGTATTAGCACCGTAGATTAGTACAAGTAAAGTCTGCAGCATTGGACTAAGACAACGCATTTAAAAGCCCATTCGCAGCAGTTGTGTAAGTCGTTTACTTGGTCCACCACTAAATGTGAGGGAGAACAGAATGTGTCACCAAAGTATTACAGTTCGTGTTTAGAATGACAAAGGCGGTCCTTAAGTGTGCGTAAGTGTCATCACGACAGTTGACAGACGGGCTTCATTGGGTACCACTTCGTACATGCTGCGTGTCTGCGAACCAAGAAGAATGTTATGGTGTAATTTCTTTTATGACATCGACCGATATTTCAAATCAATTTAGGGCGGTGTACCGGATAGTGAAACCATTTTTCTAAACGCGAGGCTGTGTGCTGCCACAAAAGACGCCTGTATTACGGAGGGGTGTGTACGAACAAAGAATATTTATATTACATTTCATATGCATAACTGCACAATGCATCGCTAGGGATGTTACGGTATTCAGGAGGGGCCTCTAATTCAGGTGTGCTCACCATTAATTGGTGTCCGCTGTTGCCCGTATAAAACGATACCGCTCAGCACCGAGCGCATAGCAAGGCAATGCAATGTCGGTTGGCAACCAGCCACTCGAGACCATCATTTGCGTAGCTCGCATACCACACTTCGCGCAGTTTTCGCGCCTACAGAAATACGCGCACGGCTCTGCAAGATACTTCAACGTCGTTTGCGGACCACCACAGTGCCAGCGTGTACTCGATAGTAGCTCATGATAGAGAAGTAGTGGCCGCAGCTCTCTCAAGCGGAAGGAGACAATCACACGGCGATGAATCAATCACGCCGATGACGAGTCTACTTGCTTACAACGCCACCGGAATGGAAGAATGTACGATCGAAAGTTTCCACCTCTTCTTTTTCCAACACGTGCACAAACAGATCTCCTCCGTCATGGCTTCGCGGATGCTCTCCAGGAGTTCGTGTCGATGCTGCTTGAGTGATACGCTACAGCACAGCAGCGTGGTGCAAAGCAAGGCAATGCAACGTCGGTTGGCAACCAGCCCCTCGAGACCATCATTTACGTAGCTCGCATCTACACTTCACGCAGTTTTCGCACCAAGAGAAATACGCGCACGGCTTTGCAAGATACTTCAATGTCGTTTGCGGACCACCACAGTGCCAAGCGTGTCCCGGATACCAGCTCATGCTAGAGAAGTAGTGGCCTCAGCTCTCAAGCGGACAAAGACAATCATAGCAATGAAACAATCACACGGCGATGAAGAGTCTACTTGCTTGCAATACCACGGGAAGGAAGCTTGTGCGCTTCAAAGTTTCACCTCTTCTTTTCCAACACGTACACAAACAGATCTCCTCCGTCTTGGCGCCGCGGATGCTCTCCAGGAGTTCGTGTCGCTGCTGCTCGAGTGATACGCTACAGCACAGCAGCGTGGTGCAAAGCAAGGCATTGCAACGTCGGTTGGCAACCAGCCACTCGAGACCATCATTTGCGTAGCTCGCATCCTCACTTCACGCAGTTTTCGCACCAAGAGAAATACGCGCACGGCTTTGCAAGATACTTCAATGTCGTTTGGGACCACCACAGTGCAAGCGTGTCTGGATACCAGCTCATGCTAGAAAGTAGTGGCCTCAGCTCTCAAGCGGAAAGTAGACAATCACACGGCGATGAAGATCTACTGCTTGCAAGCCACGGGAAGGAAGCTTGTGCGCTACAAAGTTCCATCTCTTCTTTTCCAACACGTTCAGAAACAGATCTCCTCAGTCATGTCGCGGATGCTCTCCAGGAGTTCGTGTCCAGGCTCGATGATACGCTACAGCACAGTCGCGTGGTGCAAAAAGCAATAATGCAACGTCGGTTGGCAACCAGCCACTCGAGACCATCATTTGGTAGCTCGCATACACTTTTCACGCAGTTTTTGCACCGAAGAAAGAGCGCAGGCTTTGCAAGATACTTCAAGTCGTTTGCGGACCACCACAGTGCCAGCGTGTCCTGGATGCCATCTCAAGCTAGAGAAGTCGTGGATCACTCTCTCAAGCGGAAAGGACAATCACACGCCGATGACGAGTCTACTTGCTTGCAACGCGACCGGGAAGGAAGCTTGTTCGCTACAAAGTTTCCACCTCGTCTTTTCCAACACGTACACAAACAGATCTCCTCCGTCTTGGGCGCGATGCTATCCAGGAGTCCGTGTGCTGCTGCTCGAGTGATACGCTACAGCACAGAGTGGTGCAAAGCAAGCAATTATTGCAACGTCGGTTGGCAACCAGCCACTCGAGACCATCATTTGCGTAGCTCGCATCCACACTTCACGCAGTTTTCGCACCAAGAGAAATACGCGCACGGCTTTGCAAGATCCTTCAAGTCGTTTGCGGACCACCACAGTGCCAACATGCCCCGGATACCAGCGCATTCTAGAGAAGTAGTGGACTCAGTCTCTCAAGCGGAAGTAGACAATCACACGGCGAGAAGAGTCTACTTGCTTGAATGCCACGGGAAGGGAAGCTTGTGCGCTACAAAGTTCCACCTCTTCTTTTCCAACACGTACAAACAGATCTCCTCCGTCATGGTGCGCGGATGCTCTTAATGACTTCGTGTCCGCTGCTCGAGTGATACGCTACAGCACAGTCGCGTGGTCAAAGCAAGAAGCAACGTCGGTTAGCAACCAGCCACTCGAGACCATCATTTCGTAGCTCGCATCCTCACTTCACGCAGTTTTCGCACCTACAGAAATAGCGCACGGCTTTGCAAGATACTTCAATGCCGTTTGCGGACCACCACAGCCCAGCGTGTCCTGGATGCCAGCGCATGCTAGAGAAGGCGTGGACTCAGCTCTCTCAAGCGGAAAGATAACGGATGAAATCACAGGCGATGAAAGTCTCTTGCTTGCAACGCTACCGGAAGGAGGTTTGTGCGCTCGAAAGTTTCCACCTCTTCTTTTCCAACACGTACACAAACAGATCTCCTCCGTCATGGGCGGGATGCTATCAGGAGTTCGTGTCGCTGCTGCTCGAGTGATACGCTACAGCACAGCAGCGTGGTGCAAAGCAAGGCAATGCAAGTCGGTTGGCAACCAGCCCCTCGAGACCATCATTTACGTAGCTGCATCCACGCTTCGCGCAGTTTTTGCACCACAGAAAGAGCGCACGGCTTTGCAAGATACTTCAATGTCGTTTGCGACCACCACAGTGCCAACTTGCCCCGGATACCAGCGCATTCTAAGAAGTAGTGGACTCAGCCTCTCAAGCGGAAGGCGACGATCACACGGCGATGAAGAGTCTACTTGCTTGCAATGCCACAGGAAGGAAGCTTGTGCGCTACAAAGTCTCCACCTCTTCTTTTCCAACACGTACACAAACAGATCTCCTCCGTCTTGGTGCCGCGATGCTATCCAGGAGTTCGTGTCGCTGCTGCTCGAGTGATACGCTACAGCACAGCAGCGTGGTCCAAAGCAAGGCAATGCAACGTCGGTTGGCAACCAGCCACTCGAGACCATCAGTTACGTAGCTCGCATCCACACTTCACGCAGTTTTCGCACCAAGAGAAAGACGCGCACGGCTTTGCAGATACTTCAACGTCGTTTGCGGACAACCACAGTGCCAACTTGCCCCGAATACCAGCGCATGCTAGAGAGGTAGTGGAGTCAGCTCTCTCAAGCGGAAGGCGACGATCACACGGCGATGAAGAGTCTACTTGCTTGCAACGCCACGGGAAGGAAGCTTGTGCGCTACAAAGTCTCCACCTCTTCTTTTCCAACACGTACACAAACAGATCTCCTCCGTCTTGGCGCCGCGGATGCTCTCCAGGAGTTCGTGTCGCTGCTGCTCGAGTGATACGCTACAGCACAGCAGCGTGGTGCAAAGCAAGGCAATGCAACGTCGGTTGGCAACCAGCCACTCGAGACCATCATTTGCGTAGCTCGCATCCACACTTCACGCAGTTTTCGCACCAAGAGAAATACGCGCACGGCTTTGCAAGATACTTCAATGTCGTTTGCGGACCACCACAGTGCCAAGCGTGTCCTGGATACCAGCTCATGCTAGAGAAGTAGTGGCCTCAGCTCTCTCAAGCGGAAAGTAGCGACAATCACACGGCGATGAAGAGTCTACTTGCTTGCAATGCCACCGGGAAGGAAGCTTGTGCGCTACAAAGTCTCCATCTCTTCTTTTTCCAACACGTTCAGAAACAGATCTCCTCAGTCTTGGCTTCGCGGATGCTCTCCAGGAGTTCGTGTCGCAGCTGCTCGAGTGATACGCTACAGCACAGTAGCGTGGTGCAAAGCAAGGCAATGCAATGCAACGTCGGTTGGCAACCAGCCACTCGAGACCATCATTTGCGTAGCTCGCATACACTTTTCACGCAGTTTTTGCACCGAGAGAAAGACGCGCACGGCTTTGCAAGATACTTCAACGTCGTTTGCGGACCACCACAGTGCCAGCGTGTCCTGGATGCCATCTCAAGCTAGAGAAGTCGTGGACTCATCTCTCTCAAGCGGAAAGTGACAATCACACGCCGATGACGAGTCTACTTGCTTGCAACGCCACCGGGAAGGAAGCTTGTTCGCTACAAAGTCTCCACCTCGTCTTTTCCAACACGTACACAAACAGATCTCCTCCGTCATGGCGCCGCGCATGCTATCCAGGAGTCCGTGTTGCTGCTGCTCGAGTGATACGCTACAGCACAGTAGCGTGGTGCAAAGCAAGGCAATGCAACGTCGGTTGGCAACCAGCCACTCGAGACCATCATTTGCGTAGCTCGCATCCACGCTTCACGCAGTTTTTGCACCAAGAGAAATACGCGCACGGCTTTGCACGATACTTCAATGTCGTTTGCGGACCACCACAGTGCCAACATGCCCCGGATACCAGCTCATGCTAGAGAAGTAGTGGACTCAGCTCTCTCAAGCGGAAAGTGACAATCACACGGCGATGAAGAGTCTACTTGCTTGCAACGCGAACGGGAAGGAAGCTTGTTCGCTACAAAGTTTCCACCTCTTCTTTTCCAACACGTACACAAACAGATCTCCTCCGTCATGGCACCGCGGATCCTATCCAGGAGTTCGTGTCGCTGCTGCTCGAGTGATACGCTACAGCACAGCAGCGTGGTCCAAAGCAAGGCAAGCCAACGTCGGTTGGCAACCAGCCACTCGAGACCATCATTTACGTAGCTCGCATCCACGCTTCACGCAGTTTTCGCACCAAGAGAAATACGCGCACGGCTTTGCAAGATACTGCAATGTCGTTTGCGGACCACCACAGTGCCAGCGTGTCCTGGATGCCATCTCAAGCTAGAGAAGTAGTTGCCTGAGCTCTCTCAAGCGGAAGTAGACAATCACACGGCGATGAAGAGTCTACTTGCTTGCAACGCCACCGGGAAGGAAGCTTGTACGCTACAAAGTCTCCACCTCTTCTTTTCCAACACGTACACAAACAGATCTCCTCCGTCATGGCGCCGCGCATGCTATCCAGGAGTTCGTGTCGCTGCTGCTCGAGTGATACGCTACAGCACAGCAGCGTGGTGCAAAGCAAGGCAATGTATTGCAACGTCGGTTGGCAACCGGCTACTCGAGACCATCATTTGCGTAGCTCGCATCCACGCTTCGCGCAGTTTTCGCACCAAGAGAAATACGCGCACGGCTTTGCAAGATACTTCAATGTCGTTTGCGGACCACCACAGTGCCAACGTGTCCCGGATACCAGCGCATGCTAGAGAAGTAGTGGTCTCAGCTCTCTCAAGCGGAATGAGACAGTCACACCGCGACGAAGAGTCTACTTGCTTGCAATGCCACCAGAAGGGAGGTTTGTGCGCTCGAAAGTCTCCACCTCTTCTTTTTCCAACACGTGCACAAACAGATCTCCTCCATCATGGTGCCGCGGATGCTCTTAATGACTTCGTGTCCGCTGCTCGAGTGATACGCTACAGCACAGTCGCGTGGTGCAAAGCAAGGCAAGGCAACGTCGGTTAGCAACCAGCCACTCGAGACCATCATTTACGTAGCTCGCATCCACGCTTCACGCAGTTTTCGCACCTACAGAAATACGCGCACGGCTTTGCAAGATACTTCAATGCCGTTTGCGAACCACCACAGCCCCAGCGTGTCCTGGATGCCAGCGCATGCTAGAGAAGGCGTGGACTCAGCTCTCTCAAGCGGAAGGCGACGATCACACGGCGATGGGACAATCACACGGCGATGAAGAGTCATCTTGCTTGCAACGCTACCGGAAGGGAGGTTTGTGCGCTCGAAAGTTTCCACCTCTTCTTTTCCAACACGTACACAAACAGATCTCCTCCGTCATGGTGCCGCGGATGCTATCCAGGAGTTCGTGTCGCTGCTGCTCGAGTGATACGCTACAGCACAGCAGCGTGGTGCAAAGCAAGGCAATGTATTGCAACGTCGGTTGGCAACCAGCCACTCGAGACCATCATTTGCGTAGCTCGCATCCACGCTTCGCGCAGTTTTCGCACCAAGAGAAATACGCGCACGGCTTTGCAAGATACTTCAATGCCGTTTGCGGACCACCACAGCTCCAGCGTGTCCTGGATGCCAGCGCATGCTAGAGAAGGCGTGGACTCAGCTCTCTCAAGCGGAAGGCGACGATCACACGGCGATGGGACAATCACACGGCGATGAAGAGTCATCTTGCTTGCAACGCTACCGGAAGGGAGGTTTGTGCGCTCGAAAGTTTCCACCTCTTCTTTTCCAACACGTACACAAACAGATCTCCTCCGTCATGGTGCCGCGGATGCTATCCAGGAGTTCGTGTCGCTGCTGCTCGAGTGATACGCTACAGCACAGCAGCGTGGTGCAAAGCAAGGCAATGTATTGCAACGTCGGTTGGCAACCAGCCACTCGAGACCATCATTTGCGTAGCTCGCATCCACGCTTCGCGCAGTTTTCGCACCAAGAGAAATACGCGCACGGCTTTGCAAGATACTTCAATGTCGTTTGCGCACCACCACAGTGCCAACATGCCCCGGATACCAGCTCATGCTAGAGAAGCAGTGGACTCAGCTCTCTCTAGCGGAAGTAGACAATCACACGGCGATGAATCAATCACGCCGATGACAAGTCTACTTGCTCGCAACGCCAATGGGAAGGAAGCTTGTTCGCTATAAAGTCTCCACCTCTTCTTTTCCAACACGTACACAAACAGATCTCCTCCGTCATGGCGCCGCGCATGCTCTCAAGGAGTTCGTGTCGCTGCTGCTCGAGTGATACGCTACAGCACAGCAGCGTGGTCCAAAGCAAGGCAAGCCAACGTCGGTTGGCAACCAGCCACTCGAGACCATCATTTGCGTAGCTCGCATCCACGCTTCGCGCAGTTTTCGCACCAAGAGAAATACGCGCACGGCTTTGCAAGATACTTCAATGCCGTTTGCGGACCACCACAGCCCCAGCGTGTCCTGGATGCCAGCGCATGCTAGAGAAGGCGTGGACTCAGCTCTCTCAAGCGGAAGGCGACGATCACACGGCGATGGGACAATCACACGGCGATGAAGAGTCATCTTGCTTGCAACGCTACCGGAAGGGAGGTTTGTGCGCTCGAAATTTTCCACCTCTTCTTTTCCAACACGTACACAAACAGATCTCCTCCGTCATGGTGCCGCGGATGCTATCCAGGAGTTCGTGTCGCTGCTGCTCGAGTGATACGCTACAGCACAGCAGCGTGGTGCAAAGCAAGGCAATGTATTGCAACGTCGGTTGGTAACCAGCCACTCGAGACCATCATTTGCGTAGCTCGCATCCACGCTTCGCGCAGTTTTCGCACCAAGAGAAAGACGCGCACGGCTTTGCAAGATACTTCAATGTCGTTTGCGCACCACCACAGTGCCAACATGCCCCGGATACCTGCTCATGCTAGAGAAGTAGTGGACTCAGCTCTCTCAAGCGGAAGGAGACAATCACACGGCGATGAATCAAGCACGCCGATAGCGAGTCTACTTGCTTGCAACGCGACCGGGAAGGAAGCTTGTTCGCTACAAAGTCTCCACCTCTTCTTTTCCAACACGTACACAAACAGATCTCCTCCGTCATGGCGCCGCGCATGCTCTCCAGGAGTTCGTGTCGCTGCTGCTCGAGTGATACGCTACAGCACAGCAGCGTGGTCCAAAGCAAGGCAGCCCACGTCGGTTGGCAACCGGCCACTCGAGACCATCATTTGCGTAGCTCGCATCCACGCTTCGCGCAGTTTTCGCACCAAGAGAAATACGCGCACGGCTTTGCAAGATACTTCAATGCCGTTTGCGGACCACCACAGCCCCAGCGTGTCCTGGATGCCAGCGCATGCTAGAGAAGTAGTGGACTCAGCTCTCTCAAGCGGAAGGAGACAATCACACGGCGATGAATCAATCACGCCGATGACGAGTCTACTTGCTTGCAACGCGACCGGGAAGGAAGCTTGTTCGCTACAAAGTCTCCACCTCTCCTTTTCCAACACGTACACAAACAGATCTCCTCCGTCATGGCGCCGCGCATGCTATCCAGGAGTTCGTGTCGCTGCTGCTCGAGTGATACGCTACAGCACAGCAGCGTGGTCCAAAGCAAGGCAAGCCAACGTCGGTTGGCAACCGGCCACTCGAGACCATCATTTGCGTAGCTCGCATCCACACTTCACGCAGTTTTCGCACCTACAGAAATACGCGCACGGCTTTGCAAGATACTTCAATGCCGTTTGCGAACCACCACAGCCCCAGCGTGTCCTGGATGCCAGCGCATGCTAGAGAAGTAGTGGACTCTCCGCTCTCCCAAGCGGAAGGCGACGATCACACGGCGATCAAGAGTCATCTTGCTTGCAACGCTACCGGAAGGGAGGTTTGTGCGCTTGAAAGCTTCCACTTCTTCTTTTCCAACACGTACACAAATTGATCTCCTCAGTCGTGGCGCCGCGGATACTCTCCAGGAGTTCGTGTCGCTGCTGCTCGAGTGATACGCTACAGCACAGCAGCGTGGTCCAAAGCAAGGCAATGTATTGCAACGTCGGTTGGCAACCAGCCACTCGAGACCATCATTTGCGTAGCTCGCATCCACTCTTCGCGCAGTTTTCGCACCAAGAGAAATACGCGCACGGCTTTGCAAGATACTTCAATGCCGTTTGCGAACCACCACAGCCCCAGCGTGTCCTGGATGCCAGCGCATGCTAGAGAAGTAGTGGACTCTCCGCTCTCCCAAGCGGAAGGCGACGATCACACGGCGATCAAGAGTCATCTTGCTTGCAACGCTACCGGAAGGGAGGTTTGTGCGCTTGAAAGCTTCCACTTCTTCTTTTCCAACACGTACACAAATTGATCTCCTCAGTCGTGGCGCCGCGGATACTCTCCAGGAGTTCGTGTCGCTGCTGCTCGAGTGATACGCTACAGCACAGCAGCGTGGTCCAAAGCAAGGCAAGCCAACGTCGGTTGGCAACCAGCCACTCGAGACCATCATTTGCGTAGCTCGCATCCACGCTTCGCGCAGTTTTCGCACCAAGAGAAATACGCGCACGGCTTTGCAAGATACTTCAACGTCGTTTGCGGACCACCACAGTGCCAACATGCCCCGGATACCAGCTCATGCTAGAGAAGTAGTGGACTCAGCTCTCTCAAGCGGAAGGAGACAATCACACGGCGATGAATCAATCACGCCGATGACGAGTCTACTTGCTTGCAACGCGACCGGGAAGGAAGCTTGTGCGCTACAAAGTCTCCACCTCTCTTTTTCCAACACGTACACAAACAGATCTCCTCCGTCATGGCGCCGCGCATGCTATCCAGGAGTTCGTGTCGCTGCTGCTCGAGTGATACGCTACAGCACAGCAGCGTGGTCCAAAGCAAGGCAAGCCAACGTCGGTTGGCAACCGGCCACTCGAGACCATCATTTGCGTAGCTCGCATCCACACTTCACGCAGTTTTCGCACCTACAGAAATACGCGCACGGCTTTGCAAGATACTTCAATGCCGTTTGCGAACCACCACAGCCCCAGCGTGTCCTGGATGCCAGCGCATGCTAGAGAAGTAGTGGACTCTCCGCTCTCCCAAGCGGAAGGCGACGATCACACGGCGATCAAGAGTCATCTTGCTTGCAACGCTACCGGAAGGGAGGTTTGTGCGCTTGAAAGCTTCCACTTCTTCTTTTCCAACACGTACACAAATTGATCTCCTCAGTCGTGGCGCCGCGGATACTCTCCAGGAGTTCGTGTCGCTGCTGCTCGAGTGATACGCTACAGCACAGCAGCGTGGTCCAAAGCAAGGCAAGTGCAACGTCGGTTGGCAACCGGCCACTCGAGACCATCATTTGCGTAGCTCGCATCCACGCTTCGCGCAGTTTTCGCACCAAGAGAAATACGCGCACGGCTTTGCAAGATACTTCAATGCCGTTTGCGAACCACCACAGCCCCAGCGTGTCCTGGATGCCAGCGCATGCTAGAGAAGTAGTGGACTCTCCGCTCTCCCAAGCGGAAGGCGACGATCACACGGCGATCAAGAGTCATCTTGCTTGCAACGCTACCGGAAGGGAGGTTTGTGCGCTTGAAAGCTTCCACTTCTTCTTTTCCAACACGTACACAAATTGATCTCCTCAGTCGTGGCGCCGCGGATACTCTCCAGGAGTTCGTGTCGCTGCTGCTCGAGTGATACGCTACAGCACAGCAGCGTGGTCCAAAGCAAGGCAAGCCAACGTCGGTTGGCAACCAGCCACTCGAGACCATCATTTGCGTAGCTCGCATCCACGCTTCGCGCAGTTTTCGCACCAAGAGAAATACGCGCACGGCTTTGCAAGATACTTCAACGTCGTTTGCGGACCACCACAGTGCCAACATGCCCCGGATACCAGCTCATGCTAGAGGAGTAGTGACCTGAGATCTCTCAAGCGGATGGAGGTAATCTTAGCCATAAGACAATCATCCCGATGAAGAGTTAGTTGCTCGCAACGCCACTGGGAAGGAAGCTTGTGCGCTACAAAGTCTCTACCTCTTTTTTTCCAGCACCTTCACAAACAGATCTCCTCCGTCATGGCGCCTCGCATGCCATCCAGGAGTTCGTGTCGCTGCTGCTCGAGTGATACGCTACAGCACAGTAGCGTGGTGCAAAGCAAGGCAATGCAACGTCTGTTGGCAACCAGCCACTCGAGACCATCAGTTACGTAGCTCGCATCCACACTTCACGCAGTTTTCGTACCAAGAGAAAGACGCGCACGGCTTTGCACGATACTTCAACGTCGTTTGCGGACAACCACAGTGCCAACTTGCCCCGAATACCAGCGCATGCTAGAGAGGTAGTGGAGTCAGCTCTCTTAAGCGGAAGGCGACGATCACACGGAGATGAAGAGTCTACTTGCTTGCAACGCCACCGGAATGGATGCTGGTGCGCTGAGACTTTTCTACCTCTTTTTTTCCAACACGTACACAAACAGATCTCCTCTGTCTTAGCGCCGCGGATGATCTCCAGGAGTTCGTGTCGCTGCTGCTCGAGTGATACGCTACAGCACAGCAGCGTGGTCCAAAGCAAGGCAAGCCAACGTCGGTTGGCAACCGGCCACTCGAGACCATCATTTGCGTAGCTCGCATACACGCTTCGCGCAGTTTTCGCACCAAGAGAAATACGCGCACGGCTTTGCAAGATACTTCAATGCCGTTTGCGAACCACCACAGCCCCAGCGTGTCCTGGATGCCAGCGCATGCTAGAGAAGTAGTGGACTCTCCGCTCTCCCAAGCGGAAGGCGACGATCACACGGCGATCAAGAGTCATCTTGCTTGCAACGCTACCGGAAGGGAGGTTTGTGCGCTTGAAAGCTTCCACTTCTTCTTTTCCAACACGTACACAAATTGATCTCCTCAGTCGTGGCGCCGCGGATACTCTCCAGGAGTTCGTGTCGCTGCTGCTCGAGTGATACGCTACAGCACAGCAGCGTGGTCCAAAGCAAGGCAAGCCAACGTCGGTTGGCAACCAGCCACTCGAGACCATCATTTGCGTAGCTCGCATCCACGCTTCGCGCAGTTTTCGCACCAAGAGAAATACGCGCACGGCTTTGCAAGATACTTCAACGTCGTTTGCGGACCACCACAGTGCCAACATGCCCCGGATACCAGCTCATGCTAGAGGAGTAGTGACCTGAGATCTCTCAAGCGGATGGAGGTAATCTTAGCCATAAGACAATCATCCCGATGAAGAGTTAGTTGCTCGCAACGCCACTGGGAAGGAAGCTTGTGCGCTACAAAGTCTCTACCTCTTTTTTTCCAGCACCTTCACAAACAGATCTCCTCCGTCATGGCGCCTCGCATGCCATCCAGGAGTTCGTGTCGCTGCTGCTCGAGTGATACGCTACAGCACAGTAGCGTGGTGCAAAGCAAGGCAATGCAACGTCTGTTGGCAACCAGCCACTCGAGACCATCAGTTACGTAGCTCGCATCCACACTTCACGCAGTTTTCGTACCAAGAGAAAGACGCGCACGGCTTTGCACGATACTTCAACGTCGTTTGCGGACAACCACAGTGCCAACTTGCCCCGAATACCAGCGCATGCTAGAGAGGTAGTGGAGTCAGCTCTCTTAAGCGGAAGGCGACGATCACACGGAGATGAAGAGTCTACTTGCTTGCAACGCCACCGGAATGGATGCTGGTGCGCTGAGACTTTTCTACCTCTTTTTTCCAACACGTACACAAACAGATCTCCTCTGTCTTAGCGCCGCGGATGATCTCCAGGAGTTCGTGTCGCTGCTGCTCGAGTGATACGCTACAGCACAGCAGCGTGGTCCAAAGCAAGGCAAGCCAACGTCGGTTGGCAACCGGCCACTCGAGACCATCATTTGCGTAGCTCGCATCCACGCTTCGCGCAGTTTTCGCACCAAGAGAAATACGCGCACGGCTTTGCAAGATACTTCAATGCCGTTTGCGGACCACCACAGCCCCAGCGTGTCCTGGATGCCAGCGCATGCTAGAGAAGTAGTGGACTCTCCGCTCTCCCAAGCGGAAGGCGACGATCACACGGCGATCAAGAGTCATCTTGCTTGCAACGCCACCGGAAGGGAGGTTTGTGCGCTTGAAAGCTTCCACTTCTTCTTTTCCAACACGTACACAAACTGATCTCCTCAGTCGTGGCGCCGCGGATACTCTCCAGGAGTTCGTGTCGCTGCTGCTCGAGTGATACGCTACAGCACAGCAGCGTGGTCCAAAGCAAGGCAAGCCAACGTCGGTTGGCAACCAGCCACTCGAGACCATCATTTGCGTAGCTCGCATCCACGCTTCGCGCAGTTTTCGCACCAAGAGAAATACGCGCACGGCTTTGCAAGATACTTCAACGTCGTTTGCGGACCACCACAGTGCCAACATGCCCCGGATACCAGCTCATGCTAGAGAAGTAGTGGCCTGAGATCTCTCAAGCGGATGGAGGTAATCTTAGCCATAAGACAATCATCCCGATGAAGAGTCTAGTTGCTCGCAACGCCACTGGGAAGGAAGCTTGTGCGCTACAAAGTCTCTACCTCTTTTTTTCCAGCACCTTCACAAACAGATCTCCTCCGTCATGGCGCCTCGGATGCCATCCAGGAGTTCGTGTCGCTGCTGCTCGAGTGATACGCTACAGCACAGTAGCGTGGTGCAAAGCAAGGCAATGCAACGTCTGTTGGCAACCAGCCACTCGAGACCATCATTTGCGTAGCTCGCATACACACTTCGCGCAGTTTTCGCACCAAGAGAAATACGCGCACGGCTTTGCAAGATACTTCAACGTCGTTTGCGGACCACCACAGTGCCAACGTGTCCCGGATACCAGCTCATGCTAGAGGAGTAGTGACCTGAGATCTCTCAAGCGGATGGAGGTAATCTTAGCCATAAGACAATCATCCCGATGAAGAGTTAGTTGCTCGCAACGCCACTGGGAAGGAAGCTTGTGCGCTACAAAGTCTCTACCTCTTTTTTCCAGCACCTTCACAAACAGATCTCCTCCGTCATGGCGCCTCGCATGCCATCCAGGAGTTCGTGTCGCTGCTGCTCGAGTGATACGCTACAGCACAGCAGCGTGGTCCAAAGCAAGGCAAGCCAACGTCGGTTGGCAACCAGCCACTCGAGACCATCATTTGCGTAGCTCGCATCCACGCTTCGCGCAGTTTTCGCACCAAGAGAAATACGCGCACGGCTTTGCAAGATACTTCAACGTCGTTTGCGGACCACCACAGTGCCAACATGCCCCGGATACCAGCTCATGCTAGAGGAGTAGTGACCTGAGATCTCTCAAGCGGATGGAGGTAATCTTAGCCATAAGACAATCATCCCGATGAAGAGTTAGTTGCTCGCAACGCCACTGGGAAGGAAGCTTGTGCGCTACAAAGTCTCTACCTCTTTTTTCCAGCACCTTCACAAACAGATCTCCTCCGTCATGGCGCCTCGCATGCCATCCAGGAGTTCGTGTCGCTGCTGCTCGAGTGATACGCTACAGCACAGTAGCGTGGTGCAAAGCAAGGCAATGCAACGTCTGTTGGCAACCAGCCACTCGAGACCATCAGTTACGTAGCTCGCATCCACACTTCACGCAGTTTTCGCACCAAGAGAAAGACGCGCACGGCTTTGCACGATACTTCAACGTCGTTTGCGGACAACCACAGTGCCAACATGCCCCGGATGCCAGCGTTTGCTAGAGAGGTAGTGGAGTCAGCTCTCTCAAGCGGAAGGCGACGATCACACGGAGATGAAGAGTCTACTTGCTTGCAACGCCACCGGAATGGATGCTGGTGCGCTGAGACTTTTCTACCTCTTTTTTTCCAACACGTACACAAACAGATCTCCTCTGTCTTAGCGCCGCGGATGATCTCCAGGAGTTCGTGTCGCTGCTGCTCGAGTGATACGCTACAGCACAGCAGCGTGGTCCAAAGCAAGGCAATGCAACGTCGGTTGGCAACCGGCCACTCGAGACCATCATTTGCGTAGCTCGCATCCACGCTTCGCGCAGTTTTCGCACCAAGAGAAATACGCGCACGGCTTTGCAAGATACTTCAACGTCGTTTGCGGACCACCACAGCCCCAGCGTGTCCTGAAGGCCAGCGCATGCTAGAGAAGTAGTGGACTCAGCTCTCTCAAGCGAAAGGCGACGATCACACGGCGATGAGACAATCACACGGCGATGAAGAGTCATCTTGCGTGCAACGCCACCGGAATGGAAGAATGTACAATCGAAAGTTTCCACCTCTTCTTTTCCAACACGTACACAAACAGATCTCCTCCGTCTTGGCGCACGGATGCTCCTTAGGAGTTCGTTTCGCTGCTGCTCGAGTGATACGCTACAGCACAGTCGCGTGGTGCAAAGCAAGGCAATGTATTGCAACGTCGGTTGGCAGCCAGCCACTCGAGACCATCATTTGCGTAGC